>NHNU01000001.1:1143935-1168766 GCA_002785985.1 Microcyclosporella mali
CAGCAGGGACTCACGAGGACTCCCGCCGCTATGCCTCCGAACGTAGAGAGAGATCTGGAGAATGATATTGAAGGTAGCCTTGAGGGCTTGGAGGAGGATAGGAGGACGTGGGTGAAGAGAAGAGAGGATGGGACGTTGGATGTTACGCCGCCAAGAGAGGGAAAATTCGAGAGGTTTCTGTCTTGATTGTTTTTCTGCTTTTGGGAGGACGAAGGTTGGAGGATAGGTTATATGGCTTGGATTGCGGCTGACTATCGTCTTTAAGGCGGTGATTAGCGTTGTGTATTGTTGTCTGTACATATTTTCATGTACATTACCAAGCACCCTATCGCATTTCAACAGCTTACTCAAACTTCATAACAGTAACCACTTTTCCAATCCCCTCAACTTCCACCGCGACCTCATCTCCGTCCTGCAGATACTTGGGCGGCTTCATTCCGATGCCCACACCTCCCGGCGTGCCCGTCATGATCAGACTGCCCGCCTCCAGAGTCTGTCCCTGGCTCAAAAAGCTCACCAGTTTCCTCACGCCAAAGCACAAATCACTCGTGTTGGAGTCCTGTCGCAACTCACCATTCACAAACGTCTTCAGCTTCAAGCCACTCCCATCGCCCAATATCTTCGTGCTGACAATGGCCGGGCCGAGAGGAGCATACTTGTCAAAGGACTTGGAGAAGCACCATTGCGGCATCATGCCGGCTTTGTCCTTGTCCATCTGCCAGTCGCGGCAGGATACGTCGTTGCCCGAGGTGTAGCCGGCTACGTAGTCGAGAGCGTCGGCTTCCGAGACGTTTTTGGCGGCTTTGCCAATGACGATGGTGAATTCGCCTTCGTAGTCGCAGTGCGTCTGGCCGAGCTTGGGGATGGGCGTGGGCGAGCGGGTGTCGCTGACGGCTTGGCGGGATTTGATGAAGAGGGTGGGGTGTGTAGGCAGGTCGAAGCCGGTTTCGAGGACTACATGAGAGATTGGTCAGGAGAGGAAAGTGGCGATTATCTGGAGGTGAGTTTGACTTACTGTGTGTCTTGTAATTGAGGCCGATGCATCTGATCATGGGAACATCCGTGGGTGTCAGAGGGCCGAGGAGTTGTTTTACTTCATCTTCTTCGCCAGTCTGTTTCGCCTCAAGCGGTGTAGGTCCATCCAGAACTTTGACCTTGAGGTTTCCGCCTTGCGCCAGGGTATCGATGTCTGGTCTGTCTTCGGATACGATAGGTTCCCCAAGTCTCACTTTGCCATCCTTCGCAGAGACATATCGCACCAGACGGTCCCAAGCAGTAACGCCCATAATGGTTTTCGATGACCAAGCTTCAGATAAGGCGGCGAAAGAGCGAAGTTGTCCGGCTATCGTTCGGGTTCTTCTTGCAGCACTTATAGCTATTGGGAGTGAAGGCCGAGGAGAAAGGAGTCTGAATAGCATTCGCGGCCAAGGAGTGAGGTCTACTGCTGTATATATTTGTCCAGGGTTGCAGAGCTCCGAAGCAGGCGCGGCGGACTGATGAGAAGTGGATCCCGGAAGATGTCAGGGACTTCAGGTTGGAGATGCGGGGGATAGGACCGGCAGTTGGCGATTGAGGCTATCGATGGACTGACTGGCCAGTGATTTCGTAGCGACTGACAATACGATGACACTGCGAAGTATATGTATGACATTGGAGCCACGGTAATGCGTCAGCAAAAGTGTCCAGTGAGAGCGTCTAGAAAAATGCTAAGTCCGGAATGGAGCGGCATCTCGGAGCAAAGAAATAGCTTCGGGCGGCGGAGTCGGTCGCACCAGGTTTGAAGTGACCATTGTGGCATCGGCGTGCAAATGCTTGATTGGGTATTCTGATTGGAGAGCGTAGAAACACAAACTCTTTATCTTACACTGTATCCTCAAAGGCTCGCCGACCTTTTTCCAAGTCTCCCATCTACGCCCTCGCCATGCATTGTACATGAGTAATACACTATGATATCGCACAGAACTGCTCAGAGTCGTCGTCCCTATGCAAAAGGATCGTTGTGGACAGGCTTGCCGAAAGAGCGTCTTCCGTCGGAACCAGATGATTCTCCTCCATACCGGCTGCGGCCACCATCACGTTGGCCACGGGAACCACCACCGAAAGAATCGCGGCCTCCACCGAAGGAGTCGCGTCCACCGCCAAAGGCATCACGGCCGCCGCCAAAAGAGTCACGTCGACCGCCACCAAATGAATCCCTTCCGCCGAAACCACCTCGTCCGCCAAAAGTATCCTCTCCTATGTTGACCCCAGGAATGCCCTTGAGTCTGAGCTTCTGTGCCAGGCCGGATGGAATGGCCGGTGGCTCTCTCAGACCCCAGCCAAATTGTGAAAGATTGTTCATGGCCATGATAAGAGGCTCCTTACGGTTGACATACTGGTGTATACCGAGTTGAGCCAGATATACCTTGGCCTTCTCGTCCATGCGCACGCGCTTGACCGAATTCTGGTACATGCTCAAGATTCTTCCAGCGAGTGCCGGTACATCTGCGGCTTTGGTAAGATCGATCTTGGGGATCAGAAGTGTATCGTCGGGTATCAGCGGCAGACCGCGGAGTCTTGAGCGAGCCTCGTCCAACTCGAATTGGTTCAAAATGATCCACCCCTCGCCTTCCTTGCCAGCTCGAGCTGTACGTCCTATGCGATGAACGTATTGCTCCTTGTTGGATGGCAGACCCATCTGTATGACATGTGTAACATTTGGGAAGTCCATTCCTCGTGCTGTGACGTCTGAGGATAATAGAATGCCGGATTCGCATCTGCGGAAGTCCTCTGCCGCTCGTGTTCGTTGCGCTTGTGCTAGTTTGGCGTGGATGTCAAGGATTCTGGTTCGGCCAAATGGATGTGGGGCTGTCGAACGGCCGAAAGCGTCTGTAGTGGGTTGTCCAGCAGCAGAGGGTGCTGCTAAGCCGTCGAGTGTAGATCTTGCAAGGGTGACTTCCGCCGTACTATTGAAGTAGACGATCGCTTTGAATGGTCTCCCGCCAGGCTCTTTCGACGCGTCTATGCTTCGCTGGCAAATCTCAATCAAGGATGGAAGCGAGTTCTCGAATCCAGCCAGTTTGACGATTTTTTGAGGGACACGCTCGTGGGTAGGCTGCTCGTCATCTCGCACAGTCTTGACGAACTGGAAGCCAGGTTTCAAAGTGCTCCGGACGATATCTACGACCTCTCTTGGAACTGTGGCAGAGAACATGAGAGTCTGGCGATCCTTCTCTTGCGGTGTTGGGAGCAGCTGCATGATTTGTTGAATCTCAGGCCAGAAACCTTGGTCCAGAAGTCTATCTGCCTCATCAAACACCAAAGCAGAAAGATCTGGAGCTTCCACCCGGGTATATGGGTCAGAGAGAATGTCCTTCAGTCTACCTGGCGTGCCAATCAAGAGATGGCATCCTTGTTGCTGTATGGCCCTTAACCCGGCATTCTTTTGTGTACCACCGACAGCAGTCTGCACAATCACGCCAGTGTTCCTGCAGAGCTTTTTCGCTTCTGCAGCAATCTGCTCCGCCAGTTCTCGGGTTGGTGAAATGATGAGGCCACGAATGTCGTCAGCGGTAGTTCTCGGTCCTCGTCGGGTACGCAGCGCGAGCTCAGGGTCGACGTTGATGATGCGCTGCAGGATGGGGAGAAGGAAGGCCAGCGTCTTGCCGGTTCCCGTCCTGGCTTGTCCGATGATATCTGTACCGGCCAACGCGGCATTAATTGTCGCACTCTGAACTTCAGTCATAGTCTCCAATCCCATGTCCTTTGTCAACGCGCGCACGACGTTCGGGTGGCATATGTTTCTCGTTTCGAGCTCGGCGAATGTGGTGATGGGCGCCTCATTTGCGGAGGCTTCTTGAAGTCTCGCTGTCGATGCATGAAAGCTGCGAATGGCGGGAAATGATCTGATGGAAGGGGTCTGCGTTGTCTCGACTCGCAGCGACTGTGGAATTGCTCGGCGAGTGGTAGATGTGAAGGTTGAGAGATTTCTGGGGAGAGATGCTGAGCATCTCTGGAACGCTCTGCGCATCGTGGAAAACAGCCGTGGGCTCCGTGATCAAGACCTCCGATGGCGTTGACAACCAATAATTAATACAGTGGCGAGAAGTGATGGCGAAGCGAATGGACGCAAGTTATGAAGCAGAAGTGACCTTTAGTCTCGTGCCTCCTGTCGAAAATTTGGAGGCGACGCGATCATCGAGGCGCACTAGATGGCAGCCAATCGGAGCATTGCCAAAGGTTCCCTAGCACAGTCCCGTAGTACACATGCATGTGCCGTCGCACATACGTACATGTATATTCATTGACCCGTACGCTGCACACGTCTTTGAATGTCGCTCTGGTCGATGCCGGACTCAGCGCCATGTCCGACCTTTCAGCATTCTCATCAGTGACGAGGGCCATCTGGACGACACATCACGTAGCCTCGACGCCATGAGCACTCCAGACACAGCTCAATGCTGGCCACGTCGCCTTGGCAGAAGCCTCCATGCTGATGCCGGGCTCGATTACACTGAGCCAGAATGTCGTTGGCATGCCATCTCCTTACCTGTCGACCAGATTGGGTGTCGAACGGAGCACCAGACTTGTCGTTCGTCTGAACTGATCAATCACACCGGGCTTCCAATGCCGCCTGGCATTGCCTCTTCATATGCTCGTGAAAGCTTTTGCTGCTATAGTCACCCCACAGATAGAAGCGTATCCGCTGCAACATGTATCGCCAAGTTGTCAGGAAATATTTACGAGCATCGAAGCAATTGCGATGCTCAGCTATCAGGGCTGGAATGAGACTCACAGACCCTGGACTAGCCGCTGTCCACTCAAGCTGTGCCTCAATGGCTGTGCCTTAATCGCTGTGCTACCACTCATCAACTTTCCGACTCACGATGTACTTGACATGAAGCAGTCATATATAGCTCTGCGGGCGCTACAACTATCTTGTTTCGCTCGATCTGCAGTCATACATGTCTAGCGAGTCGCTGCTCCTCGAGCTGCCACAGCATCTCAGGCTGCGCGTGTATTCTGCAGCAGGTATTCTCAACGGCAAGACGTCTTCATGCTTTATCAATTTGAACAACCAGGGCGCACCTAGTGATTATCTTTCATCACGAACATCATTCGTTACTACTCATTCGCTGCTCCTCACTTGTCATATAATTTACGATGAAGTCAGCGCTGAGGTCTACGGCAGCAACCATTTCTTTATCCGCTTCAGTGATACGAAAGATCTGAGGGCGCTCTTGCAAATCCGGCCTACCTCGATTCGGTCTATCACGAAATTGACAGTACACCTCAATGTGGCCTCTTGTGGCTTGGGTCATCCGTGCGATCGAAAGCTGGATCCTTGGTGGAGTCCGGGCTATGATCGGCGTGATGAACCACTTTCCCTAGATGATACGGCTGCTCAGGTGAGATGTCACCAAGGACTACACGGATTTCCCGGCTGACTATACACAGGACGCCCTTTTCTCATGGCACGATACGTGGTACCAGCATATCAAGCCGAACCTGACGACGCCTTGCCACCTGGAGCTCAATCTCGTATGCGACGTCTCCGATGCCCAGACAGGACAGTTGGCTGTTGAACCTTTTCTTGAGGACAATCGGCCACGTATTGCGAGGTGCAGTGTCCGGCTCAGTCACAAGAAGGATTCCGTCTTGCAGCAATTAGCCGAGCGCGCGGTCTCAGCGATCACAGCGTTTGAGCTAAAACCACTCGACAAGCCCCTAGCTACGGACTCACACACATTCCCCTTCCTTGATCTCCCAGCGGAATTGCGTCAACATATCCTGCAGTACACTGATCTGGTTACAAGGTGGACTGAAGTCGAGTGGAATCCATATCATGGCTTCTTCTCCAGAACAAACGTCCACATGTATAAAGACTACTGGCCTGAACATGCCCATGGAATGCATGATGTGTCTTATATCTCGCCTTGGATAGGGCCTCAAACCGCATGCCCTACTGCAAGCTGGAACGGATCAGGCTATCGCGGATGCTTCTGCACCACCTGGCACACGGCGGCCTCCACTTTCGATCACTGTCGATGCTGGGCTCCACCAACCCCATTGTTCTTGGTGTGTCATACCATGCGTAACGACGCCCAACAGGTCTTTCAACCGCAACCGTTTTGTCATTGGTCCTTCTGTGGGCGGCGGCGGCGACAGGATCCTGTCTGCTGATGCTCCTGACCGTCGTCTGACGGTGTCTGTCTTCCTCACAGATATAGTACCGCAAGAAGCACTTCGCCATTTGCGTTCTTTCGAGATCCTCTTCACGCCATACCGAGACGTTCCTTCACGCACGTACTGTGCTCGAGACAGCCCCGAATGGCAGGATTGGGTATGTACTGCGAACAAGGTCAGAAGGCTCCTTACGCTGGGACAGCTCACCATCAGCCTCAAGTTTCTGACACCCCATTATGGTGGGGTTTCAGTCCAGAGTATCATGGATCAGCCATTCCGAACATACAAACAGAATATGTTTGATACCATGCTACCTCTCCACTTATTACGCGGTGTGCGTCGGCTCTTCGCACACCTGAACACAAATGTCCTTGTCAGCTTCACGCCACTGCAAATCGCAGACTGGACAGACTACATCGAGAAGAAGATCAAGGGGGATGCCTACGACTCTTACGCCATGGGGAAAGGCGATGCGGAACGAAGTCTCTGGGAGCGTGATACTGATACCTGGCCTGATAGACTGGCTCCGCCGCTGCCAAAGGAACCACCAGAATTCGTTGATGGGGTTAGCTACTAGATCTGGCCTAATGACATCGTACAAGTATGAGAGACCACGAAAGCATAACATTCACTGTCTTGCGTGTGTGTGTGTGTGTGTGTGTGTGTGTGTGTGTGTGTGTGTGTGTATAGTCCTACCATCTCGAGCGTCTTTGTGATGTCTGCGAAGCAATTGGGCGCGCTACAGCGAAGCCGCCAGGTTGCGAATCGCTTGCTCGTTGCGACAAAGCCAACGGCGATCCATACGAAGATGATCGCTGCATAGAGCCAGGATCGTATCCCATCAGACGTGAGTCTTGTCCAATCGCATACGTCTCTGTCCGCCTATCATCGCCATGAGTCTTCTTCCAGTCGCGACTCTGACCACTACTGTATCGTCGTTTCTGACTAGCTTTTCGTCCCTCGATCCCACCGTTCTCTTTCCGCCGCAACCTCTCGACCTCAGCGTCGCTAGCCCCTCCATTGAGCACATATCTCGATTCGATGAGAGATTTCGCTCCTCCGGGATATCTTCCCTTTCTGACCTAGAAATCACCCAAAACCACATAAGTTACAGCTCTGATAAAAAGGTGGCCTTTCCCCCCTCCCCCCTCAAAACACTCAAGATCTATTTACCTTTTTCTTTCGATGGAAATAGGTACACGTCACATAGAAGCCGTGGATATGGCTCGGGATGACGGCGAGGAGGAAGAGGATGCAGTTGAGGATGCAGTCCCAGCCGCCGCCAGCGACCATCATCACGGCCAGGGGAGGGAAGAGGAAGTTGAGGAAGCAGATGGCGAGGCGCTTGCGGACCATGACTACCTTTTTTCACGTCGGCCAGTCTTGGAGGTTGCGGAGATGCTTTCGGATTGTAGGATGCATGGTCGGAGTCGAGATGAGATGGGAGAAGTGAGAGAAAGAGAGAGAGGCACGTGCTGTACAATGCGAGTTGTATTCCTGCAGCGTCGCCTTCTGATCAGGCGAAGCCTGTACAAGGCTCCCTAAGCATGATGACAAGGCTCATGGTGAGCTTGAAACTGGGAAGAGGTGTGGTTAGAACGTTGCTGAGCGCTCGTCATCGAGCTTCGGCTACAGCAAGCCGATGTTCAGCCTTATTTGGAGAGAATCTGGCAAAGGAAAGCGTCGTTTACCTTTCTGCAGTGACAATACACCAATGTCTCGCTCGTCGTCGACATCGCAACTCAATCACAACAAGTTTGAGGAAACATCATGAAGCTGCAGCAGCTTTTCGTCAGGGAGACGGGCAGCTTCGAAGGCGGGACACGTCCCGCTCTGTCCCAGGGGATCCTCCTCAAAGCCGCACCTTTGCAAAAGCGTTCTCCCCAAAGGAAGAACCGGCGACAAAAGGTACATGGTACTGGGACAAACAAACACCTGGTACTGTGACCTCGATAGCGCAGGTATCTTCACTGACCTCATCTTGCCAACGAGCAGTCTTTGGTGGCGCTTTGTCGACTGATCTGGGGCTTCAAGTATGCATCGTGTGAGAATATGCCGATCGAGGGAGAAGTCTCGAGCGTGGTTTTTCGAAGCATGGCACATGTTACCGAGCTCGATACATGTTTCCAGAGAGCATCACAGAATTGGTCTATCGTTTCACATGAGAGCTGACAAGCCATGCGTGCCACTCGAGGAAGAGCGGCTCTCAGCATAACGGCCACTTTACCCGGCGACTGCTTGTGATGAGAGGGACCAGGTAGGGGCGCCCTGACTGCTGCTGCGGCGTCGTTGTACCACGAGAAGGTCGACCGCGTTATTAGCCTGCAGGTCTGCGGCCATGTGCAAGGATAATTTCCACGGCTCACTAGTGCAGATTTGGTCTAGATGGATAACATGGTATGCCACTCACGTCTGGTGAGGTCACTGGGGCCGAGCAAGATGGCGCATGGCGTTCGTAAGAAAGCCACCGGAGTGAGCATCTCCGCATATGCTATGCCACATCCCGGGCAATACCAGCGAGCTCGACGCCATAGGCTGTGTGAGGAATAACTACAGCCATTTGGTGGTCAGCCACGGCGACAGCTGAAACTCATCGTCCCGGACTTTCACGAGCCAGAACTTGACGCCGCAAGTTACAGTACGACCTCAAAGGCAATGTTAATCGATGCCAGTACCGGCTCGCCATTCTGTGGCTCAGTAACCTACATGTATCCTTTCCTGCGGGTCTGACGCCTCGGCAGCGACCCGAACGCGATGCTGCTCGTTTCGCTCACCTAAGGCTTGGTTGAGGCGTACTTTCGCTGACCGGGCGTGGATGGACGATGGGGAGTTTCATCCAATGTGACGTTATGTGTACAGTTGACGGCAGAGCATGGCTTCAGAAGCGACCATTGTTCACGATAGTATGGAGTTCCCGATGTGGACTCCCGAGACCCAGCAGCGCCAAGGTACTGTGTCAGCGTTGGGTGAGCGTCGTCGTTGGACGGCCCAAGCTCCACATGAGCCGGCTTCTGTTGCCTGAGTCGGCACGAGGTAGGAGCGAAAATAAGGCCGTCCCAAGAGTGTCTTGCCGGGCTTCAAGTATTGTCTGGTTGGTTTCCTGCCTCAACAGGCGGCAGCAGTGGAATCAGGTGGTCGCTGGTGTTCACCTGGGGCAATGGGAAAGGATGGGGAGTACACAGAACAAGCACAGCGAATACAGCGCATCGGCTACAGGCGGGGGAGTGAATGTCATGGATGTGACGATGACAGCGATGGGAGGTGCCCAGGAAACCAGGAAATGTGGCGAGGCCATGTGCTACTCAGGCTAGAGCCATGGCGGCAAGTCCAGGCATTCACCCACGCGGCGTGCCTTACTACTTCGGGGCGTAGCGTTGTACTTAGTGGCGCGCTGGGCCAGGCCGCTGATCGGCATAACGTGTCTCGATCGCAGCAGACGTGCAGCGCGCGTTCGGCAAGTGTACCGTCGTCGTCCTTGCCTCGCGACGCCCAACTTGAAAGCGCACTGCAAGGGGTTTGCCAATTGACTTCCACGCTTCTTTTACTAGGAGGGAGGCACGTACGGTACAGTACATACCGCTGGCGTGGTTGAGGAGTGCTCAGCATAAACGCCCGCCTGCGTATCATTCTGGTGTCTGGTCTGGCCTGGCTTGCATTGCATGTACATGTCTTGCCGCCGCTGTTGTCTGGACCTGCGCCCATTATTACCCCAGCGCGATTCGTCTCCACTTCACTCGACTCCACTCGACTCGACTCGACTCGCCTCGACTGAACCCTCAATTGCCGACTTCTCCTGCAACTTCTCGGCGGATCTTGCCCATGCTACACACTAGGAGCCATTCCTTCATTCCGCCATTCCGCCATTGTTCTTACAGCCTTACGCTCCACCTCATATGGGGAAGGGATCGCCATCTCTTTCGTCCTTGGGTCTGCCTGTTCCATCATAAGACTCTCGTCGCCGGCTCGTCTGCTGCTTGCCGACCCTGAGCCAACCCACGCCATCTTTGTCGCCCTCCACGCAAGGCCTGACCGATTATCATCATACGCCCGTCGCCTCTGTAGGCGTCGCTGTCTCAGCCAGTCATATCCCTCTTCTCGCTTGTCACTTGTCCGGACCGCAATCCCTCGTACCACTATGGACATGTTCGACCAGAACTTCTCCTTCAGCGCACCAACGCGCTCGGCCTCAATAGACTCCACCAGCAACTCAACGTCGACACGAGAACCTTCCAGATCGGTATCTCCTTGCTCGCCAACCACTGCGCCCTTTCCTGCACCACGCTTTTCCGTCACCGACCTGGCTGCGACTTTCGCGAGCTCCAGACTACGGACCGACGCGCAAATATGCTATGACTCGTGCGAAACATACGCCAACATGGATGACGATGCGAGCTGGGCCATACCCTCACTGGATGAAAGTGATTGTCCTCACCAATCCCGATCTCGAGCACTGCCTTCACGACCGCACTCGCCAACCAGACGAAAGCAACGCCAGATCACCACGCGACTCCTATGCAGCGTATCGCATGCCAAGGACGTTGCGGACCTGGTGACGCGCATGGTAGACTGCAAGGACCAGTGCACCATCATCGCCGTCGACCCGAGCAATCCCGCCTCAGACGACGAGGGCTACGATAGTTGCGCACAATCAGAATCAGCCCGAATCACCGCTGCCTTATCGCAAGCGCGACTCGAATTCAGGCGGTCTTCCGATATCAGAGGTGCGTGCGTGAGCAAAGCCGTCAGACTCAGGAAGCGGAAAGACCACAGAAGGGTAAAGAGCTCGGAGAGTGAGTCGTGAGCACAGGCCGATTTCATACATATGGTCTGGACATTTTTTGTGAAATCTTTTTTGAGCGAGGCGTTGGGGGATGGCATCCTTTGGGGCCATGTTGTTACAGAAAGCGATACTGTAAAAGTATGAAAGGTGTGAGCATTCTTCAGTTTCACGCGAACCTGGCCGAGATGGTCAGCAAAGGCAAAGCCTTCCGAAAAGGCTTAATTCACTTCTAATCGGCACTCTCAGCCGTAGCGATATTATGAAATGATATATACGACAAAATTAGATCGAGCGAGATCATGGCTCTGATCATACTGCACACATCTTCATTCACATCATCAGGTCACATCTTCATTCACATCTTTACATCTTCATTCACATCTATACATCTTCATTCACATCTTCTCTATAGCTTACTCTCCTTACCCTCTGGTAGATCAATGACAACCTTACCCCAAGTCTCTCTTGCGCCGAGCGCCTCCAGCGCCGCCGGAATCGACTCCAAACCCTTGTACTCCTTATCCGTATAATTCGTCGCCCGGATCTGTCTCGACTCCATCATGCGATGCAGCTCGCCCCACACCTCCGCGATCTTCTCCTGCTCGAATTTCGCATACGCGCCCCAATGCAGTCCCACCACCGAGATGTTCTTCAGCAGAATCCTGTTCGTCGCGACCTTCTCAATCGTGCCGCCGGCGAAACCCACGACGAGCAGTCGGCCATTCCACGCGATGCATTTGGTCGACTTCTCGATCAGACCGACGGAGTCGTAGACGATGTCCACGCCGCGCTTCTTGGGCGTCAGGTCCAGCACTTTCTGCGGCCATTGCTCGTCGCGGTAGTCGACGCCGTAGTCGGCGCCGAAAGACTTGGCCACGTCGAGTTTGTGTTGAGTGCCGGCGGTCGCGATCACGGTCGCGCCTTTCGCTTTGGCGATCTGCACTGCTGCGAGACCGACGCCTCCGGCGGCCGCGTGCACGAGCACCCAGTCGCCTTTCTGGATGTTTGCGCGCGTGACGAGCGAGGCGTAGCTCGTGGGCATCGTCACGAAGAGACCGGCCGCGTCGAAGAAACTCCAGCCCTTGGGCACGGGTTGCAGTTGGCTCTCGAGGGCGCAGATTTTGGTGGCGTAGCCGCCCTGTGCGGAGCCGAAGACATGATCACCGACGTTGAACTTGGGAGGGTGGTGGGCGGGCGATTTGGGCGTGGAGAGGACTACGCCGCTGAATTCGGCACCGGCGACCCAGGGGAGGGGGGGTTGCCATTGGTATTTGCCGCGGATCTGCAGCAGGTCGAAGAAGTTGGCGGCGCTGGCGCGGACGGCGATGGTGTATTGTTCGGGCGTGGGAGTTGGGTCGGGGATGTCGACTGCGCGCAGGTCTTTGGGGCCCTGAGTGGATTGATCAGTATGCTAGGCAATTGGGAAGGAAGGCATGCGGGTCGGATTTGACGGGGATGTACCTTGACGTATTCTTTCACCTGGATGCCTCTCATGATGGTGGACTAGTGGTGAATCGAGTGAACGACTAGCTGGATATTGATGTACAGTGAGCAAGGTGAATAAAAGTCAAATGCGAAAGTTGATGATCATACACAAACGCTATACCGTGCCTACATGAACCTTGGCTATGGACGAGCTGTCGTGGATAGTGCAGAGGGTTACCGAGGGATGGATGAATCGGCGAGTCCAGATCCGAAGATCTGCCAGCAGCAGCAGCAGCGTCACAGGCCCCTCCGGCGCGTGCTAAGTCATAAAACAAGGGTCTCGTCATGACACTGAGGCAACCGTGGAGGTAAGGTAAGGCACTTGGACGAAGGCGTTTCTGTTTCGGTAACCTTCCATGCAAACACTCCTCACACTCCGCTGCCACCACTGCTTGCTGCTCAACATCTCGACTTGACACAGCACCCTCTCCTCCTGCACCACCCACCCCCCCCTGCGCCGCCATCCCCGCTATCTTATCCGATTCACCCGACCACGCAGACCCCTCTCCCCTCCGCTTCAGACCAGCGCTTCTCATCGTCACATAGACCAATCTGCGAGCTTCTTTGGCCATCATGGCTGATACTACGGGCGGCGACGAGAGCGAGCAGCACATCACCTTCAACGTAAAATCGTCATCCGACGCCAAGTATGTCGTTACCGTCTCCACCACCTCTACTGTCGGCGACCTCAAGCAGAAGCTATCGACAGATGAATACGCAAGCACGCCACCCGAGCGTCAGCGTCTAATATACTCTGGCCGTGTGCTGAAGGACGCAGACACCATTTCCAGCACGAAGATCAAGGATGGCAACACAGTTCACCTTGTTCGCAGCGCAGAGAGCAACCAGAGACAGAACCCGGCCAGCCAAGGCGGATCAGCGGTACCGCCCGGCGCTGGACAGCCTGCATCGAACATTCCTTCCAACATAGCTGCTGGGAGTGGTGCCGGCAATCCTCTCGCTCAGCTCACTGGCGCAAGATATGCGGGCTTCCATGGCTTGCCCGGGGCAGACATGTTCGGTGCAGACGGTGGCATGGGCGCTCCGCCAGATCCGGATCAGATGCTCCGAATGCTCGAGGATCCCAATTTTGCGCAGCAGATGAACGAGGCCATGAACAATCCCGCTGTGATCGACATGCTGCGCAACAACCCAATGATCAGGAACAATCCTATGGCACGCGCCGCAATTGAAAACCCGGAAATGAGACGCATGATGATGAATCCGGATATGATCAGAATGCAAATGCAAATGCAGAGAGCAATGGGTGGAGATGGCTCCGGTGGTGGAGGCGCTTTCCCAATGCCAGGACAAACAGATACCACGACTCCTGCGACGGAGGGCAACACAGGTGGAACCACTGGAGCAGCAGGTACACAACCCAGTCAGCCGGCAGGTAATCCATTCGCCGCTCTCTTTCCAGGTGCGCCAGCGAGTGGAAATACCGGTGCTGCGGGAACTCCAGCGACGGGAGAGAATCAGCCAGCAGGAGCGGGAGCGGGAGCAGGAGCAGGAGCAGCATCAGCGCAGAACCCATTCGGCAGCCTATTCGGTAATCAGGACCAAAGTGGACAGAATCCATTCTCGGCCATGACCCAACAACTCATGCAAAACCCTCAAATGATGCAACAGATGATGCAGATGATGGGTGGTGGGCAAGGGCAGGGTCAAGAGGGTACTGGAGCCGGCGCCTTCAACCCATTTGGTGCATTCGGAGGCGGATTCGGTGGTTCACCTGAACCTCAAGCACCTGCAGACACTAGACCGCCAGAAGAGCGATATGCGGAACAGCTACGACAGTTGAACGACATGGGCTTCTTCGAGTTTGATCGAAACGTTCAGGCTTTGCGCAGAAGTGGCGGCAGCGTGCAGGGCGCCATCGAGTACCTGCTGTCTTCATAGTTAGTCCGATGCCCACGGTCAACATGGAAAACCTCTCGGAAACGGCTCAATTTGTACATCTCACCGCTTTGCATCCAGCGTCGGCGCAACGGGAATGAGCACAAGATGGATCACTGTAATGGACCGACGTTACGCTTCGATTGAATCCAGCTGCGAACGTCTCTCAGCTACTACATTATCAAACGAAATTCCAGCGCAACGTCTATCTCCTGTTCTTCAATCTTTGAGTTGCCACAAACCACTTTCTCGGTACCACTCATTGTTGGTTGTTGCTATTCTCACCACTATGGCCATTGACTTCTTTGTTTCTCATGCGTCATCACATGCCAGCCTCATTTCATCTCGAAGACAACGTATGCTTTGTTGCGCTTGACCTTCTTCTGTGTCGCTTCCCTGCCCCTTGCTCGACCTGGAACCCACCTTTTCCGATCTTTAACCTACCACTTCTAAATTCTTGACCCCTCGTTGACTTGACTAGGTCTGAGACCGCATTGTATTGCATACTAAGACAGCACTGCAGGTCAGTGACTAAGACTTTATGATTTCGTTCTTGCGAACGCAAGAACCTCAAGAAGAACGATTATGACGAACAGTTATACGGTAGCTTCAGCTGACATGCTGAGAGGCTTGGAGCATGTGAAGATCGACGACGACGACGCTTTGGCTTCGCATTCGGGAGAGCATGGGACTACTGGGAAGAGTCCCCCGAAAGGCGTTCGCTTCACACCAAGCACAATCCACCCAACAGACAACGATACGTCACCAGGAACAGAAGTCTTCACTCATTCCCGACATGCGTCCTGGAGCACGAGCAGTCCCGTTTCGTCGATTCCCGAGTCTATGCCAAATTTCCAGGCTCCATATGAGACAGACCTATTGCGACCAACGCGGTATAACGATACGCACGATTTT
The DNA here is from genome assembly GCA_002785985.1 of Microcyclosporella mali. Taxonomy (NCBI): domain Eukaryota; kingdom Fungi; phylum Ascomycota; class Dothideomycetes; order Mycosphaerellales; family Mycosphaerellaceae; genus Microcyclosporella; species Microcyclosporella mali. Next base: position 1,159,180 of record NHNU01000001.1, read on the forward strand.
ATGGTCAGCAAGGTTGATGATGCATCGACGTCTTCAGCCAGTAATAGTAGACCTTCGGATCTGGCTATAGATACGATAAGCCATTTGAGGAACACGAGTGGATCATCGACTTCGTCTCGCAGGGTGAAGAAGCAACAACACGACTTGTATTTCACTCCTACAGACGTGAGGAAATCGAAGATTTACTTCGGTAGCCCGAAAGGAAGTCCGACTTTGCCTCTCGGGTCGACTGTAGAAGCAGACGATGAGTCACCGACATCGAGGCCAGCGAGCACAATTCGTACAGTGCCATTGCAACCTGATAGAGCTTCTACGCCGAAGAGACAAGACAAGCTCAAGATCACACTGTTCCAAGTCGATCAGCTCATTACTGCTCTTGCTAAGTCGAGATTGGTGCAGAAACACGTGAGGAAGTACTGGTGGGATCAAGAAGACATTCCGGACGATGAGACTGTGGTCAGCATGGAGACGGTTTCCACGCCTACCCTCACGACCGCATCGACGTTGTACTCCAGACAGAATGAGAACTTCACCAGCGACTCGTATACCTCGGAGGTCATGCGGGAGATTTTGTCGGAGGAGATGGCCCGGGACTATCCTGACCAGCACGGCGTGAAGCTATCGCCATCTGCATCTTCATCCCAGGATGCATCTTTCGGTGGTGTCGCTCTGACCGATCCGAAGGTCCATGGATCGCCTATTCGATTCCTCTCAAGGGGCTATGGATCAGGAGCGAAGGCGCCTTCGATAGGTTCTTGCACTTTCCTGCAAGTCTCCTATGGAACAGAGGTCGAGTGTGCCTTGCACATCCAACAACCCTCCACCGAAAACGCCAGATGCCGCATCATGCTCCAATGCGTCAACCAAGTCGTAGATCGCCAGACCGGCAAGCGAGTCTACCTCCTCGCCGCAGAAATCGACGTCACGCACTCTTTCGTGCAAGCCAGTCTCGCAGAACTCGCTTCGATTCTCGACAAGCACATGGCCGATATCGAGATCCTCTCGTCCCCGACCAGCGCTCTGCCGCCTGACTCGGCCGATATCGACTGGGTAGCTCTCGCCGACGAACTACAAGCTACCTCTCACACAGCCGACACGTTAGACACCTCCATCGCCTCGCTCGCCAACCTCTCCCCCGATTCCTGCACCCCTCCCACCCTTGCCCTCCTCTCCGCCCTCGACCGCCTCAGAGACGAACACCAAGATTTCCTCGTTTTGCGCGCCACAGCTTTCCACGCCAACGGCGTGCCCTCTGGTATCCGTCTGCCCTGGGTCTCGCAGCGGCTGTACCACGACTGGTACGAGACCAAAGCCGCGCATGGGAGCTCGGTGGCGGGGAGAGTGTTTCGACAGGATCTCGTGGCGGAAGTGGGCAGGCAGGCAGCGACGACGACGGGGGAGGTGGAAAGGGGAGAGAAGTTCACGGCGAGTGTGAAGTGGAATGAGACGGAAATGGTGGTGCAGTGTGTGCCGTTGAGTGAGAGCTCGAATGGGCGGGCGGATGCGTGGGCTTGTTTTGTAAAGGGCGAGAGGGATGTGAGTCGAGGGTCTATTGTTATGACTGAGAGCGATCTTGTTGTTGTTGAGGAGAATCAGCGTTGTTATGTGTAGAGTATCGATTTGAGATTTGGAGGCGATTATGTGCGTAAGTGTTTCTGTATCCTGTAGATCCATCCGAGGCCCCTTGCCGTCGTCGTCGACTTCACCTTGGTCCTTCTCAATTAGCTAGGACAAAACCCATCTTCTACCTTTCAAGACGCCACGCCCGTTCCCGCCCCAATCTATTTCTCGCCCTCATCCATACTTTGTATCATGACCTTTATGCCGCCCTGCTTCGGATCCGCCGCGACCATGAACGCATCCACCGCATCCTCCAGCTTGAAGCGATGCGTCACCAACTTGGTCAGATCCATTACGCCGCCTCGCAACAGACGGATCGCTCGCGGCCAGGTATTCGCATAACGGTACTGGAATTGCAGGTCCACCTCGCGGGTACTCAAGCGCATGAAAGGGATCTTGATCTCCGGCCTCCCCACGCCAATGACGAAGACTTTGCCGCCGAATTTTGCGGCGTGGATGGCGCCTGAGATGGACGATTCCACGCCTGTGCACTCCATGACCACGGCGGGCTCCACGCCGTCTGCGAGTGCGACGACGGCTTCGGCGAATCGCTCCGGCGTATGGCTGAAATCGACCTTGTGCGTCCTCACGCTCGGACAGAATTCTTTGGCGAATTTCAATCTGCCCTCGTCGATGTCGGTGATGACGATGGGCTCGGCTCCTGCGGCTTTTACGCAGGCTAATGTCACCAGACCGATCGGTCCTGCTCCGCACACGAGCACGCTGTCTCCCAGGGTGATGCTCGCTCTCTGCATGCCTGCGAGCGCGACGCTCAATGGCTCGAGCAGTGCGCCGTCCTCATAGCTCATGTCGCCGATCTTGTGACACCATACCGCGGGGTGGTTGACGTATCGTCGTAGGAGGCCTGGGATGGGCGGTGTGGAGCGGAACTCGACTGCCACGCAACCATTGTATTTGCCCGTGAGGCAGGGTTCGCATTTGCCGCAGATGGTGTTGGGTTCGACGGCGACGCGGTCGCCGATTGCGTGTGAGGTGACGGAGGGGTGTTTGGCGACGATGATGCCGGCGGATTCGTGGCCGAGGATGTGCGTGTCTTCGACAACCATCGGGCCTATACGGCCGGCGTGCCAGAAGTGGACATCGGAGCTGAGGTTGATCAGTTGGAGTCTACTTTCGATTTGTGGGGGACAGAGAGAGAAGTCTACCCGCAGATTCCAGTGCTCTTGATCGCGACCGTGACTTCACCAGGTTGCAGACTCTCGCCATTCTCGACTTCCTCCTTCTTGGGCAGAGCATCTGCTATCCACAGCTCGTGTGCCGGGTTGGTATAAACACCAATATTCGCCTTGGCCGGCACGATCGTGGTGGCGGTCGTCGTCGTCGACATGATGTTCTGTTCGTTGAGCTTCATCTTTCTCAGTCCACAAATGCCTAGCTCGTCGTTGTTGCGAAGAGTAGAGTCGAGAGCGAGAAGACAGGACCTACCGATGTGAAGGTCTGCGGGAAGACTTGGTTTTTTTGTAGTCTATGCGATCCCGCTGGAATCAAAACTCTACTCGGAATAAGTCCGTGAGGGAAAAGACTGTCCAATGCACGTCGCCTGGATCAGGACAACTTGCAATGCTGGCAAGAGAGTGAGACGCATGGAAGAACTCGGATATCCACATGACGGTGGCACGGGAGCTGGTAGAGGGAGTAGCGCTTCAATTTCTCCAGCAATCAACATCACCTCGTTGCCCCACGGTGGGGTTGATAGAGTTCGGCATGTGGGATCACGAGGGTTAAGTCTTGTCTGTGGTAAGCCAATGCCGTCCCTGCATTGCAAATCACCTTTTGCCTAAAATCGAACACTATCGCTTCTTTCGGCAGACAAGAGCCGCCTAGTTGTGTTATTTTCCGTGTCTGAGATTGCTATATGGTCCGCAGGCACAGATCTGACAAGCCGTGTTCAGTTAGATTGACTGTTTGATCGCTGAGTGTACGATGAATCTGTTGTGGTGAGGGCATTATCTCGGCTGTCTACGGCTTCCCTCGTTGTAGTGGACCCGTGCACGCCAGAGCGACGTAATGTCTCGGCGTGTGTGGACGCGTGTCTCGCATAAAGAAGTGCTACATTGTCAGGCCATTGCGCATATATCGCTGTTGGAATACCTTCCTCGCTTGCTAGGTCTTTTGAAGAAAGTAGCGTAAGACTCCTCGCGCATTGCCTTTATGTGGTGTCTCATGCTGGCAACGAGCGACAAGGACTTCATCCACGGGTAGAGCGATTTCATGTCGTGCTTGCAAGGTAGAGCGTTGTTGCCAAGGAGCTCTTCATCCAGTGCATCGACTCGGCCCAGATTGCCTGCAATACCAAGCTTCCTGGGCATATTGTACTCAATGCATCTCGCGAGTTCGTGCCACGCCCTTCGATGACCAGTAACAACTAATTGCGTGTACCAGAGTCGACTGCAGAGTCCACCTGCTGCTTCCCAGTCACATCGACTACCGTTTATCCTGGAGACGCAGCCATGCTGGAAGAAGAAGGCATGGATCTGTGGATTCATCAGCTTCATTCATGCTCGATGGCTTGGAGACGACCAGGGCGTACCATTTCATGCAGTATGATCTGCACTTTCAATGCCAACGAACGGACCAAATGAGAATGGCCCTGGTTGAGATAAACCAGAGTGATGCCGTCTGCATCAAGCGGTGGCACCGTGACGCCATACTTTTGACGATCTTCTCCGTTGAAATTGCGCCAGACAACCACTAGGCTTGAGCACGGCAATAGACCCGTGAAGAACATGTTGCTGAAGCAATTGACGAGATATGGCAAGGCTTGTGCGTTCAGCTGGTAGGGCATTCTTGGACGAGGACCTTCGCCTAGCCGATATTTCTGACGCCACAATCACCATTGCCGACGTGCAATGATTGCTTCCCGAGTCGGTTGCTTGTCATGATTAAGCTCCACGATGATCTGAGCCAGTCTCACAGGGTCATGTCCGCGCGACTCGAGACTGTCGGCTTGCGCCCGATCTCCCTTGAAAATGTACTGTGGAAAGGCGTACGGCTTTGGACTACAGCGTGGACATTGGCAAGGCTGCAGTGCTATTCCCATTCGCTTTCGGTATCTGGTAATCTGTGTCGCTTCGGTCACGTTGCATTTGTAATTGCCATGATGGCTGTAATGGATGGGCACCAATGTCGTCGATCTCGAAGGCGGATGGCTACGAGATTCCCTCAAAGCCATGCTGATATGCTTGATATGGAGCAGAAGGCGTGGAGCTGAAATGATCGGGTTTGGGGTGTGGTCGCTGCGCGCTCTTTCCTTTTCTGTTGCTGACGAACGAATGAGGCAGGCACGTCTTCCGCGGTAGCTTTACCAGCGTGGCAGCCACAGCCAGTGGTCGCATGCGCAGAGATATGTTTGCGGTGAACATACTAGACGATGCGACAGGCTTGATCCATACCCGCCGTGTCTTCACTCCGGAAGTGCCTCATCCCTGACAGTCGCTGGCCCTCCTGCACCTTCGTCGTATAGCTCTCTCAGGCTCTTTCTTCGTCTTGGACCATGGTGCTCGGCTGTCAGCTCCTTCTCGATGAATCTCCACGGCTTGTCCACCGCGCGCCAGTCAACGCAACTCAACCCGATCGAAGGCACACATTTGCCTAGATTCTTCTGCGCAACGCTGTTGGAGCCAACGGCAAAGCTGCCGTGATAATGCCCCATGTTGATCTGGTCTCGGAAGTGTGCACGCGCAGGATTGGTCTGGATTTGGAAGATGCGAGACTCGATGAGCGGTGGGGGAGGTCGTTCGAAGGGCATTTTCGTCGGTCGCCGAGGTGGCTGGGGCAGAGCTGTGGTAGACATGGTTCGCGTCTGGGAGAGACCAAAAGCCTGGAATGGACCGACTTCACTGGACGATGGTATCTGCTGTTGGACTGGTGCTGGAGCTGGAACAGGCACATCGTCACTCGATGGCTCTTCGGAGGCAGCTTTGCCCATACGAAAACGAATCGGACTCTGACGCAGACATTGTTTCGCAGCCTCTTCGCTCTTGAAAATGACCAGAGCCGTGTTGGGGTCAGACAAGGTGTCGTATTTGTGATTCTTAAAGTACTCGACGTCCCCAAACTGTGAGATCAAACGCAAGATCTCCCGCGATTCACCAAGATTGGACGGACGGGGCGTGATCTGGAGGTGGACTGCTCGGTTAGCAGTCGATCTTGCAAGGAAAGACATGACACTCGGTGGTGTTGTGAAAGAAGTCCACTACACTATGGATGCAAAGAGAAGCTACCGTGACATGTACCTTAATTTATCGCCAGGGACGATTCCCATGCAGCGTTAGTACTGTACTGGGTGTGACCTTATTCTCATTGGTTCGATAGTAGCCGTCGCTAGCTCAGGATCTCAGGAGAAATGGAGCAGACGTCCACGTGATGTCGTCGCCTCGCTCGTCTCCTTTCCGAGGCGCCGACACCTTTTCGCTGACCATTCCTGTCCGGCTCAACATGCTGGACTTGCCTCCTACCGTGTATCATATCAATCTGAAGCCTCACAGTATGGACAATGACCCCATAGAACAGCAGTCTTTGGCCGCCAGACGCACCGACATGGGCACCGTCCTCTCCTCGCAAATGCAGCCACAATTGCGGAGAGCAGTAGGGCAGAATTTGCCCGAAACGTTGCGCAAGAGAGTGTTCTGGGCAAAGCGAATGCATTGCATGCCTAAGCCGTAATCAGTACGTACACAGAGATTATGGCGTTGTCATTGGCGGCTTTTGTGCTGCAATGCCGGCTGCTCGTGTCATCAAAAATTCTGGAGCTGTATTCGTACTACTGCTCCTATACGTTGCACTGCAACGCGTGCTATGTACTTTTTACTTTCAGAGGCGAGTGCAATGCAAAGGTTATCTGGCATGTCGGGTTGATCGACGTATCGTCCTCCACCCATATACCGCGCACTCGGGCTCTTGTGCACAAGTCGAACTCTACGACAAGGCGTTTTTGGCTTCATGTGGCTTGATTGTGCCGACGGGCACCACTCTCGCTTTCGACACCTCTCCCGTCATCAACAAAAGTCAACAAGGACGCTCATGCGATCACTGCGATCGCGTGCTGTATTGTGTAATACAATCCTTATGGTCAAGCCGAAGAGAAAGGGCTGGAATTGCGGACTGCCCCCACCACCCAATGTCGCCACGTCGGACGCGAAAGACGCCTAGTAGCCTTGCAGGTAGGTGCTGTCTTCGAAAGCGACATAGATCATCGATTGGCTGTATATCCTGTTCGTGCTTGTGCGATGCGGATGACGGCCGGGCAGAGCAAGTTTCTGACCCACATAGCTTTGCAGCGTGAGCAGCTGTATTCTAGCCGCGACAGTAGCAGATTAATTCGTGGCCTGACCAACTTCTCCGCGTGCCAAACCGGGTGGAGGCCTGCATGTGCTCTTGTACTACCGGGCCGAGTGCCTGTTCGAGCGAGAAGGTCTCTCGTACACCCCATCCGTTGATCTCCTTGCGCAAGCACTGCAAGGTACACAGCATGCCGTCCTATTCGAGCCTCTGGTTACACCGATGGCTCGCCTCTTCTCGCCTAATCCGTCGCCCATATGAGGGCCGTGACGACACCACGAGAACCTTTTGTCCGGAGCCTATTCGTACAAGCCGACATTGTTCATGAGAGATGTCGCATGCGAGGTCATGTACGATGCCTGCTAGCTGCCGAGCCCATCTGCATCTATAGCGCATTTCAACACGTTCGCCTCAGCCAGCCCGCCCGCCATCAACCTACCCTACCCCATCCTGCCGCTCCTTTATCGCAACTCGCCCGTGGCACTTCGTGTCGCTGCTGCGTGACTCGCGGCTTTCGCTGTATGAAACCTCTTCGTTTCTGATTACAGGCTTCCGCCTCACCAATTTTCATCATCTTGTTTTGCCCAATCACTCGCTTAGACAGGCTCCTTTGGTCAACCGTGCCAAAGCCATGACTTTTCGATAGTCTTCACATTCTAATGAATTCACGCTCGTCTCACTGAAGACATTAGTGATATTACCATGGGCGATTCAATGCGGGCTCTTCTTTTGGCTGCACTAGTTGCGATGGCGGCGGCGCGACAAGACTTCAACACTCCTTTCTACAGACGACGACAGCCATATACCGGACCAGGACAGAACAGCACGATACCAAGGTCTTCGATGACAGCATCACCACTGCCTGCGCAAATCTCTAACCATGGATCGACACCTTCGTCCACACCTTCAAAATCTCCAACGTTATTGCTGGAGACGTTGGCATACGATGGGCCATCATACAACCACGGATCGTTGCATAGTGATACATCAACACAATCTGACATGTCCTCAGTCTCTGCAGCGAGCTCCACAGGCGACATACCTACGCCTACAAGTCCAACAGATGCCCTCCATTCAAGCCACCGTCCCTTGAGCAGCAAGGTGTCGACGATTCCTCAGAAATCCAGTTCTGTCGCTACCACAAGTACGACACCGACATCAAGTTCATACTTGCCGCCATCGATAATGCCCTCGACTCCAACGAGATCACCACATCATAGTCCACCATACAGCTATGCATCTTCCGGATTGCCAAGACCAAGTTTCCCACAAGTGTCGCCCCCACATATCACCACCGCTCCGTCACATGTGCCGCCAAGCGCAATACCGCCTCCGCGTATCGACGTGTGCAGCGGTGCAATTGTCAACATCTTGGACGCGTCTCTCGATTGGTGGTACTCGGAGACGTACACCCAGGTGGAGTCCACAATCATACTCCAGACCAACTCCCAGAACTCAGTGACAGCCTGGAGCGTTGCGTCGGCATCGACGACTCTAGACATCACTTCAGCAATAGCAGACCCAACCTGCACCTCATCTACAGCGTTCAATGAAGAAGCGAATAGCACGATGCTGCAATATTCCTGCTGGGACACTCCGACCCCAGTCGCTGCAGCCACGATGACCGTCGAGCAGACAGCCTACAAGAACGTCACAAGTACCACCGGAACAGGCGCCATACCAAACGTGGTGACTTCACCCACTTCCTCTGCAGCTCTCACCGTTGGCAACTCATCCCTCAGTATCACGTCGGGCGCTCCGGTGGTTCACTTCTCAGCCTACGAAGTCGTCCGCAAAGTCCCAAGTGCACACTACAATGGCAGTATTGGATGCGGGAGACACACAATAGTGCACAACATGTCGCAGCCGTATAGCTTCACATATGTTGGGAATGAGGATGTCAACGGCACAGAGGCTGTCGATGATGGAGTCACTGGAAAAGTGCAATTCGCATTCTTGAGGGCACTGGGCTTGCCTGGAGACGTAGTCGCCGGGACATTCGTCGCAGATCCGACGGTCGTGGTCGTTGTCGAGAAAGTCGTGGGCGCTGCTGTTCCGAAGACAAGAGGGATTATGCTGTCGGAGCCGACTCTGCAGACGCCCAGCGCCACGCTTCCATCTGGTCTATCCTATGTTTCATCAACTCCCACAGAGGCGGGAACGTCTTGGGTGCCTCTATCTCCGAGAGTGGAGCAATCGAACAGCGCTCTCGAAGTGCCAACAAAGACTGCAAAATCATCCGCTGTAGCTCGAACCAGTGCCGTGGGAGGCGGAGCGAATACGGATATCGCTGTTGTGGTCAGCCCTTACGAGGGAGTCGTTGGTGGCACCAAGATCACTCTCGCAGTACCCATTGAATCCGGCGCCTCACAGTCGGTCGTCACGGCAGTGTATGAGGGTCAGACGATCACCGCCACGGCAGTACAAGGTGGAGGAAGCGGTGGCGGCGGTGGCGCGGGATTACTCATCTCGGCGGTCGCTAATGCTGCCAAACCTACGAATGCACTGGACGTTCTAACGCAGTATTTGGGCGATGCCACCGGGGCTCCAGAGGCTACAATCATTGGCGCTTTCCCGGTCGGGTCTTCTATAGAAGGGCAGTCTGGGGGCAGCTCAGAAAATGGCGGCTCGGGTCCAGGTGATAGCTCTGATCATAGCGGAGTCTC